>MVJL01007135.1:0-21374 GCA_002156465.1 Macrocentrus cingulum | reverse complement strand
GGGGGGGGGGGGGGGGGGGGGGAGAGAAAGATGCGGCTGGTAGTTGGCCAATATCTAAGGCGCTACCACCAGCTTTGCGTGCATCCAGACTTCGGCATCATCATGTTTAGTGTTTCGAATCTCTGAAAAAAGATACAAAGAGCGCTATTAATCCTTCTAGGCAAAAAAAAACCATTGAATGCACATGCATATATAATATGTTTTTGTATAAAAAAAAAGTTGTATATAAAACACGGATTGCAAGCTACAGAAAAAAAAAAAAACAAACAAACAAAGATTAATAATCCCCGAGAGGACATCAAGGGTGCTTGATGAAAAAAAATGTAAAAAGTGGCGTTGTTTTTATATATAAGAACCTGTGACTGCAACCCTCGCGCAGAGTTCATCGATGCTTGAATTTGTTAATTTGTAATATGACTAATGAGAAGTTGAGAATATAAGGAATAGCTGCAATGCAATGACAAACAGGCCCAGGTGGTTCTCTCCCCACGATTCTTCAGAGTGCCCTTACACACATATGATAGAGCAGTATTCTTGCTCATTGCGTATACACCGCGCTGCCGTTCATATGTATGATACGGGAAAAGGTATGTGTATATAGTATGTAGAAGAAGAGGACGAATAAGCGAGGCACGAGGAGGAAGAGAGGGGAAGACGTAGGCGCACTTGACAGCTAAGACCACTGTCTTTACACAAAGGCTGTTGGCTCGTTAAATTCTTACAAATATTGTCTTGATCTTAAAATATATCCTGTGTACCATTAGATGAGTGGCACAAATTCGGGTTTATTAATGAAAGGAAAAAAAAGGTCGCGCAATGCCACGAAATTTCATGAAAATCACGACGCGCACACGACTGGCAAAAGGCACACATACATTTATGAGTCCTCTATTATCACGATGATCTTTCAACTCTGAGGGTCTAGAAAAATATGTAGCTAGATAGTGGAATTGGGGGTAAAAAATACCTGATTCGAGGGGGGAAATATGTTGAACATTGTTGCGGAGTGTAAATCCCGCATCATCAACTCATTATGGCACATCACGAGTCTTCACCATGATATCGGTCTACACACATGAAACGCTGGGTTGTCTCCCTTTGAGCAGCACAAAACCTTCGGCACTTAATATGGCAGCCGTTGGATACAAATCACACACTGAAATTGCACGACAGAACGCGATTTTCGTCAGCAACAATATTTTCAACGACAAATTCTCGAAAATTCGCGAACCCCGTTGACGTTTCTCAATGTACAATAACACTAAGCGGGATTTCGGGGTCGGCCGCCATTAAAATTCGACGGACACGGGTTGTGTTCATGGGGGGGTTGGAGAGAGAAAGAGAGAGAGAGCGAAGCACCGTGACTTGTCGCTCCTACTTGCGCGTTCGCCGCCCTCACCTTGTCTTTCTCTCAGGAGCACTCTCAGCTGTCTCACTTGAACTCGTTTAAACACCCACGTCCTCGTCCTCGTCTTCTGTAGGCTCTTTCTTTGTTTGCAGCGCCCTCTGCTTCAAGATGACACACACACACACTCGCAAAATATCTTGCTCTCTCGCTTCCTCCCTAGCTCTCTCATCCCATCTGCTGTGTATGGTATATTATTGTATATATAATGCACTCTCATGGCGCGGAATTCAGTACGAAAATCCCTATATGCCCTTTCAAAACTCCCCATCACGCGGGCGGTTATATTTACTCTGCGGATCAAAACGCCATATACATGATATGTCCTTATTTTTTGCAAAAAAATATATTTTTCATATATCTCAGAGAACTAATCACGATTAGGTTTATTATATTATATCTCCTTGGAAATTATATTTATACAGCGAGGATATATGTATGTTGTATTTCATCTAATGTGAAAATGATGCTTATTATTATTTTTTTTAAATCCTATTGTTTTATTTAAATACATCTAAGGAATTATAAGTATCTGATGTAGCGAATTATTACTGTGTAACGTTTTTAATTAATTTATCTCTGTCTGCAAATTTTCTTTTTTTTTTTCACACACATCACTCATCGCATTTATCGCATCACGTTGCAGCTACATATATAGACGGACAAAAATTATGTCATCTCTTATTCCCCATATCCAAAAAACATTTCTATACATTTATATAATTATGATTCAAACTTAGTCTCTAAAAGTCGGTACAGCATAAATCGCAAAAATTCGCATTAGCAGCACTGATAGGGGGGGCAGAAAACCTGAACGACGCTATATATAAAAATTATATATAAAAAAAAATCAAATGAAATAATTATACATACACATACTCGGTGAATTCCTAACCCCTCTGCCTTCTTAGGTCTTAGGCCATTATTGTTCGGCAAAAAACTACACGACTCAACATTTTTATATCGTCTCATTTCGCGCCATATTTCCAACGACTCAAAAATCGAAAAAGCAACTGGCAATCGGTTACTTTAAGCTAGCAGCACTATCAAAAACATCTTGTAAAAAGGAGTCTATTGCAAAAAAATAATAATAATAATAATAATAAACAACCGTCTTGGTACCTACGTATCTCACCACAGATATAAAAAAAAGTCGAAAAACAAGAAAAACAAAAATTGGTTCCTCATATTCCGCATTTTTCACCACTCGTTTATAAAAATTCTCATCGTGAATTTTATTTTCCATTTTCGTTATTTTTTTGTTTGTTTTTTTTTGTTTTTTTTTTTTTTTTTTCCAGTCCCGTAGACTAGGTAAAATCGGGCAAGTCTACAAGACAATCAATGTTGTACACAATTACAACTTAATCAGAGAAAATGATAAAATTAATCTGCTACAATTCAAACATGTAAGTAAAAAAAAGAACATAAAAAGAAAACGATTTCTCTTTTTTCTCGGGACACTATTTGTGTGTTGCCTTTTTTTTTTTTTTTCTACCCGTTGCCACCAAATATGCATTTTTGCACAAACAGACACAATCATCAACGGGCTTATTATTTACGTATATATAGTTGTGTGTGGTAGGTTGTCTAAAATTACATTTTCGTCGTAGATTCAGGCAAAATATTTCGGTGAGTAAAAATTCTCAAGAGCTAGGTTTGTTTGGTGTTTTTTTTTCTTTTTTTTTTTTCTTTAAAGATAAAATTAATTGTTATTAGCAATTACGGTTGGTAAATTTATGATGGGACTTTAAAGGTTGTGTTTTTTTTTTTTTTATCTTTTACTTCATTCAGCATCTTAAATCACCAGCTAAATCAAATCAAAGTCTATCCCAGCGATGGGAAATCATGTTCATCATCGACCTTTGGGGCGTTTTGACGTCCACGAGGGGATTTCTGCTCGGTTTGTTGAGCGACAACCTTGGCGACATCCTGGATGGAGAAAAAAAAAAAAAAAAACAAACAAACAAACAAACAAACAAACAAAAATTAAGGGTTTTTACAGTCAGGAAAATTGGTTTCAACAGTTGCCAAATTTATACTCACAACAATCGGGCGGCTGTCAGCAGAGTCTCTGGGAGCCCCGCCACGATTGCCTCCAAATCCACGGCCATTGGAGCGATCTCCGCCACGATCACCGCCGCCTCGGCCACGACCTCCGCGTCCTCCACGGCCACCGCTACCGCGACGCGAGTCGCTAAATTGAATCTCAATTTCATAGACACGTTTTTGCCTGCCGACACGTTGCGGATACTCGGCAGCCGCGTCATACTCTTCCTCCTCTTCCTCTTCCTCCTCGGCGCCGTCCTTTTTCTTCTCCAAGGCGTACATTTTTTTCCAACGCGTAAGATCCTCGCCCTCGCCGGCCTTGCGCAAGTTGAACGTCGGCTTGGTGCGCTGACGACGAAGAGCCATGTACTCTTCATAAGTCAACTCCTTCGTTTCCTCCTCGACAGGCTTTTCCTCGGTTGCAACATCGGCGGCCGGAGCTTCGGCGTCCTTTTCACTCGGTTGGGTCTCTGCGTCGGTCTTTTCAGCGTTCCAATCTTGAGTTTCGGGATTTAGAGTTTCTCTAAAATAATTTTATTCGATTTAGCTATCTTGTAAATTTTATTTGAAAATTCAATTTTTAATGGAAAATTCTATGGATTTAACCCAGAGTCACGCGATATTTAATTGTTTACTCACTCGATATCGTCGTTATGGGTTCCCCAGTTGTGGCTGCCAGCGCCATCTTTTTTGTCAATCGGTTTAACTCCGCTGTAACCATGCCTGTTATCATTAACATTATAAATTCCAATAATAAATTTAACAATATATATATATATATATATATATATTAAATAGAAAAAATAAAAAACAAAAAATTTTGACGAGTCTTACCTCGGTTGCCTGAGCGCAGCCACAAAATAATGTTAATATATAAAATCGTGTCTACGAAAAGGTAGAACGCACTATTTTTTGTTTTTTCCAAGTAGTTCAAGTGATGTATAATTTAAAAGCAAACGAAAAGAAGCAGACTTTATCTACTCGGGCGAAAATAAAAATTTCGAATAAATAATTTTTAATATTTGAAATACATACGTTTTATCAGAGCCAGATTGACGATCAAATTCACGTTTTCCACGACTATCAAAACCAGATCGAGCGCCGCCACGTGGACCTCCGCGACCACGAGCACCGCCAAAACCACCGCGGGGCCCACCGCGTGGTCTCCGGTCTCCAGCGTCACCGCGGCCCTCGACCGAGTTGCGAAAACCGTCGCCAGAGTTGCGGAAACCATCGCCAAAGCTGCGAAATTCACGATTGTCTCGATTCTCACTGGAAAAATTCATCCAAAATTAATTACTTCAACGCGGCAAAACAATAACTTTTTGAAATACCAAGTACTTACGCTGACGATGGACCACGCCGGAAATCTCCGCTTTGGTTGCGAGGAGGGCGATCACCGTTTTCACGGTTTTGCCGGTTGTTACGCTCCTCCCTCGACTCGCCGGAGAACTTTACATTACGATCACCAGCTCCAGCTGTCCGCTGGACAGATTTTTTCTCACCTTGAAATATTTTCTAATTAGGAAATTTTCCAAAAAAAAAAAAAAAGCATAGCAAATAAATTTACTTGGAAATAAAAATTATTTAAATTGTCAGTTGCGGAGACAGGGAGTTGTTGAGCCCGAGGGAGGTAATAAAGTGATATATGTAGTTGTGTGTATTTTTGTCATTCCACGCGGCGGACATGTCGTCGAGTACGCTGCGGATACTGGGGGAAGGAGGCACGAGAGTATCACGAAGATTTTTTTTTTTTTATCGCTTCTAAAACCACTATTGAAAACGTTCTTGCCAAAGGCAATGAATTTACATCCAATATGTTTTATCGAGAAATAAAATTATGAGAAATATATCGATTGTTAAGTATGAGAGGAAAAAAAAAAATGTTTTGAGGCATTACGGCGCAGAAATTTGTTCGCGCCTGAATCCATGCCGGCACACGTTGATGATAAATACTATACGGATAATTATCGATTTGATGGGGTTAATTGTTGATGTTTTGTGATGAAAAAATTAAGCAACTAATATGAGGGAAAAAATGTTGGAATAAACGTGTCCACGCGGTCGGAGCATAGAGTGAAATGTATAAGGCTGTTGGTGAACACGAGGTCTCGAATGTCGGCCATCACTGCACACGAGGTAGCAATTTCTTGATAAAGTAATTCGACTAACCTTGATCTTTGCGGGATTCGGTAATTTTCGTGGGTGGCTGCTGGGCATCCTTGATCACACGACTCTTTGCAGGCTTGGTGGAAACGGATTTAGCGACCTCGGGTTGCTTGCTCTTATTCTCCTTTTCCGAGAGCTTCTCCTTCTTCTTTGCCTCCTTTTCTTGTTCCCGGACTTTGAGCAACTCTAAGGGATCCTCGTCCTCATCCAGAGCCAGTGAGAATTTGTTAGTGACGGTGATGCTGTACGTGTTCTCCATCGCGTATTTTATCCTCTTTTCGTCGAGGACTATGCAAAGATTTCACGGCTACTTTTGAGCCCTTGTGTAATAGAGACATTCAATACTTCAATATGGCCGAACGGAGAATCGTCTACCACCACGAGGTCTGTATTCTAGCTAGTAGAGCTTGGGGAGGGACCGCATAGGTGTCTCGAACCCAGCGCTTCACGTCTCCCGCCTTGAAATTTATAAATTTCATTATTAAACAATAATTTATTGAAAATCGATGCAATAAATTAATTTATTAATTTTGATTAAGTTTATTGGTTTAAAATCAATCTGCAATACAAATAGAAATCGAATTATCATCCGGCAGTGCTGGGAAAAATGGCGCATTTTCATGAACGCAGCGATATTAAACCCCACACACACACACACACACACACACACACACACACACACTTTTGGACGCGATTTTTTTTTCTCTCTCCTCTCTAAATTATAAAAAATTATACATATAAAAGTAGTTTTTCAATAACACTCAATTCTGATTTATCACAGAAATAAATACTTTCAATTGAACTTGATTGTATATTGTTTTTGACAAACAATAATAGCGCGAAAAAATGGCGTCAATTCAAACGTCCATTTTATATATTATCGATTAAAAAGAAAAAAATTTTTATAAAAACAATTTGACATGTTCGAAATTATAATAAGGCACCTAAGTCTATATAAACAAAAAAAATTATGCACATATTAAAAAATAAGTTTATGTGTGTGTGTGTGTGTGTGTGTGTGTGTGTGTGTGTGTGTGTGCTGGGCGGCGGCGGCGGCGGCGTCGTCGTCGTCGTCGTCGTCGGTGTGCAGGTTTTCGACACACACGCCACACCATATCACTATATATGATGCTCGCACCATTATTATTTTGGCGGTTGAATCGGTTGCACGCGGCTAAAGAAATAGATATAGGCAAGGTGGCGCGCGCGCGCGCATTATAGTCGCGACGAGTCGTCGAGAGAGTGCGTGTACTCATCATGCAGCAGCAGCAACAGCCGGAGGAACAGCACTAATAAGTACAATGGTTACGATATTTGTAATATTAAATATCTCGTGTGAATTAGTTAATGCACCCATCAATATTAGCTATCTCGGATAAGTGTGAGTGTATGTACCAATAACCGGAGTGTGTGCAGTGGCCAAAAGGAATGGAGGTTCATACACCTCAACGAGAAGCTCGGCCGTCGGCTACAGACGCGACGATGCCAATGAGCCCACCAATGTGTGACACAATGCTCTACCCTTGGAACTGGAGTGAAGAGGCAAGAAATGTGAACCTGAGTCCAGGCAGTTCGTGTTCGTCGCCGGAATATCGTGAAAATGGCACAGTATCCAGTGTGTCAACCGGCATTTTGATACGTTCAGGTGGCTCAGAGAGCCATCGCCGTGGTCGACCGCGTGCCGATGCCCTAACCAACCTGATGATGCAGGGAAGCACATCGCCGAGCAGTATCAAGTGTACTTTTTGCAACCGGGTTTTTCCCCGTGAAAAAAGTCTACAAGCTCATCTGCGCACTCACACAGGTAAAAAATTTTCACTCAATTGACACACTGCAATTCCCTCAAACCCAAATAAACCAACTTACTGACACAATATTTAAAAAATTGAGTCGTGAGAAAATAAATAATTTGCGTCCACGATTTGTTGTATAACGGTCACGCGTGATCACGCGTCCCGCCAACCGCCATCACACACATGCTTTAAATTATTAAATGGCTCTCCCTGAGAGAGTAAGCCTCAACGCACACACACACACACACGTATATATATGTATATACAGACGCTGATAAAAACAAAAACATTTCGAGACTGAAAATGGAAAATATTAAAATTAAATTATCTTGTCAACAGGTGAACGACCGTATCCGTGCGACTATCCGGGCTGTACAAAGGCATTTACTCAATCAGGACAATTAAAAACGCACCAGCGTCTGCACACAGGAGAAAAGCCATTTTTGTGCACAGGTCAAGGCTGTGAAATGCGTTTTACCCACGCTAACCGTCACTGTCCCGATCATCCGTATGCCACACTCACCCGTTCTGACGATTTCGTACTTAAACCAGTCTCCGGCAATAACACCGAGCTGCCACACGACGTGACACGATGGCTCGAGCGTTACAAGCTCGCGCGAGAACGCGAGGATCGCACGCCAACGGGCAAAGAACGGAAAAAAAAGTCGTGGAAGAGTTGTTCAGATTACAAACGGACAAAGTCGCGCAAGGGTCTGATGATGGACTCTGCGGGCGAACAGGAGAACCTGGAATCACCGGGCCAGCGAGTTTACTGCAGCGAGAGCCAGGACAGTCAGGAGGAGGAGGAGGAGGAAGAGGAGGAGGAGGAGAGTCAGGACGATGAGCCGATTGAGGCTTGTACGGCGCTGCGGCACTCGGAGGACGAGGAGGGCAGTGCAGCGACGAAACTGCCCGTCACGCCTGTTCGTCGGGCTTTTGATCGACTGCAGCCAAAGAAACGATGGCTTCGAGAGGCATGTCTTGAGCAGCAATTGGCCAAACCATTGCGCTGGGACAGCCAGTCGATCAACAATGCTGGCTTCCTGGACAGCGTGCAGGAGGCTTTGCCGCTTGCTACGCCTGCCAGTTGGAATATCTCATGTGTAAGAAATCTCGCGGTTGAAGCAGGATTCAATTGTGACGACCGAAAAATTCCCGACAGTGTCTACACACCACCGTCTGATACGTGGGATCGGGGGGTCTCCTCTACGACTGAATCTGTGCCCCCAAGGAGAATTGAGTTTGTTGAGGAAAAAAACCCCGAGGCAGCTGTTGTAAGACAGATGGAGAATGGTCTCAGACCGACTGTTCTTATGCTCGCCAAGGGAGCGACAGTCTCCGAGACGGCTTCCACCGTTAAAGTTGTTGTGGTGCAGCAGCAGGATATTGCACCGATTGCACCTGAGGACAATCAAAAGTGGCTCGGCGCTATGGCGCTCATGGAACTCGCGAAAACACAAGCAGAGGCCGCAAAAGCTCGTGCTCTGCAGAATGATCCTCCTGACCGAGCTATTATTGTTCCGTCGAATTATAATTATACTCATCTCTAGACTGTGATTCTGTATTGAAGGGATTTGATTATCAGATCAAAATAGTTGAGGCATTTGTTAATTTCTCTCTTCGTTGAGCTACGTTTTTTTTTTTTTTTTCATTTTTTTTTCCATGTTTTCTGAATAGTGTTGATGATGATGATTATTTATGTGTAATTTGATAGATGACGAATCATACTTGAGAAGAATTTGTGCCTATAGGCAAACGATCAATTGGTCTGAAAAATGTTTCGGGCATTTCGTGATACTTATTACCCGTTAATTTTTTCATTCCAAAGAAAAGGTTTTTTTCTCTCTCTCTCTCTCTCTCTCTCTCTCTCTCTCTCTCTCTCTCACGACGCTACTATGAACAATCAAGTATGCATGACTAAGAATTAATAATATTATTATACATTATATCGTGTGAATAACAACCTGTTTAAAACTTTTTTTGTTTTTGTAGTATCCCTTAGTTTTTTTTCTATGCTATTTTATTCACACGATATATTTATATAAATACATATAATATATTATGATATATAAAAGCCAAATGTTCTTTCAATTTTCTTACATTATTGTCAAACAGTTTCTTGCTCATACTTATATACACTTATGTATATGATTAACAAGTTATTTATTATGTTGGACGTGTATTAGGCCGAAGAAACTGTGTGATATTTAAGGATAATCGGGATTCAAGTACTTGATATTGGATTAATCATTCATGTGAGATGGGAAAAAATTTCGAATTTTTGATAAACGATTCCAGTACACTGATGTACACACATTCATTTGGTACAAAGTATTTAATATTTGCATAATTGCAGCAGTTACTAGTATTTATGCCAAGTTAAATAATATGAACAATGTGTGTATATAAAAATATATCTATATTGATAGTCTGTTGGAGTGAACAATGTTTTCTACATCGATAAGTTTTTTTTTTTTTTTTTTTTCCTCTCATCAAAATGTATGTACATACATACGCTATATATTTTAATAAACATTTTTTAATAATTACCTGGCAAAAAGTATAGAAATAAACCCATCTCTAATTACATTTATTTTACAGTCGCTTGCATGTAACTGCTGACTTTTTATTCGTTAAAGTCATGGCAGCAACACGCCGAGATCGTCTGGGCTCAATAATCGAGCATTCAACAACCTCATCATCATCATCATCATCATCATCATCATTATCATGACTGTCCGAGGTGCTGCTGCTTAAAGTGGCCGTCTTAGCGCCGCGGCGGGTTTTTCGAGTCTCTCTCGGGGGACATTTTGTGACGCTCAACTGCTTCAACTGATCCGTAACACTGTCTAGATTGGACTCTGGCGTGGTCGGCTCGAGCTCCTGCAAGGTAATCTTGCGGCAAATTGGCCGAATTTTCACCGTTTTATTCACAGATACGGACGGCATGTTTTCTTCCAATGCCGCAGCCAAGGAAATTAAATTGAGCGAGTCGTCCACCTCGATCTCGTCTACAGTAGCCTGGCTAAGCTGGAGAATAGGCGGCGAGTGCCTTCGTCGAAGCGGTTTCACAGCCGTGTTTTCAATTCTTCGCACTGGCGTTTCGTAGAGCTGATTTTTTTCGAGAACTTTTGTGGGAAATTCCGCTTCACGAGTAGAGTTGATTGTGAGTGAGGCGAGAATCTCGTCGGTAAAAACACTCTGAAAGCGGCACTCAAAGATAAACTCCTTGACGCTGAAATACACCGGGTGATTATTGAGACGATATCGTTCGCAGACCTCGAGCGTGTGTAGCGCCAGGTTCACCGCGGCGTCCGCCTGCAACAGCATGGAATACTTGAGGAATCGTGCAAAATCCATGATAAACAGTGTGTACTCAACGACGTGGTAGTACGGGGGAAACTGGCCTTCAGTCACTGGCACCAATTTTCTCACCATGGAGAAGGCACCTTGAAAATACTCGAGCGCTTGATTCACGTGTTTCTGCAGAGCGTAAAGCTGTGCTCTAATATGCATGCAGGAAAAAACCACATACTGGTAGTCGACATTGGAGCAACTGAAGCACCTGCAGTCTGTAGAGTGCTTCATAAAGTTTGGTACAGCAAATTCACGTCGGCGTAGAACAGGAGATGCTGGATTTTGCATCATGTCGCGAATAGTTTCACCAACTTGTGAGGAAAAAAGCACGGGAATGTCGATGAAATTGTTGCTTGGACTGTGGCATTGGGTGCGACTTTTGTCACTGTGAATCCGTGATTTGTCGAGCTTGAGAATGTGCTCAATACCCTGTAATTTTACCTCACAATCCTGCAGTCGTCCGCGCGAGATGTCGATGAAGCAAAGGTTTTTCAGACATTCGGCGATGTGCAGCGACGAGCCGAGCTTTTGCACAATGGTCAGCCGGCGAGTGACATGGGCGGTGATTTCGCGAAACGAGAATAAACTGTTCATTCGAAGCACGACGTGGTTGGTGAATTTAAACAAAATATCTAGCGCATACAAACGGTACTCTGGCGGCTGCCAGGTTGTCGGACTCGATTCGTCGAGTGTTAGCATCGTGTACAGACCCTTAACCATTGTCCGAATGTAATCAAATAAATTTGAATTCTCGTCAGAGTTGATTTTATACGCCAGCATGATGTCTGCGCTGAGAAGAAATGTCGCAAGATTTTGTGTAAATTCTATTTTAGGGAGTAACATGGCTTCGTTAAACAACGTGTAAGCTCGCTCAGTCACGCCATGCTTGAAATAGTGTTCTGCCAAACTGAGTTTGAGCATGGCAACAGTTTCTATCTCGTGAGAATCCGTTAAATATCGTGCCATGTCCTCGGCATCGTGAATCCACGACTCCTTCTTCTCTTTCTCCTCGATGTATCCGGACGATATAGACCGACCGACAATCCAAACGATTGCCCGCCTGTTGTCACTTTTTTTTGCAAGACTGTGAGCAATTTTCCAGGCCCGAATTTCCAGCTGACGGTAGCGATAAAATCGTGCGTATTCAGCCACGGCAATCATCACCTGTACTGTTTCATTTGGCGTGATCCAGAGCTCGTCCTCGGAGCGATAATCGTCGTCACAACAACAAGACCACGAGTCCAGCACGGCTGCAAGTCTTTCGGCAATGTTTGCCGCCACGTCAATGTTGATAAACTGATAGGCCGGCACTACGCGATCCACAGGATCTCCATTGAGGTTTACATCATCCGAGGCTGACAGCTTAATAATCACCGACGTCTTCATCTCAATCTCTATGGCGCTCTGAATTCTCCGCAATTCTGTGATGCAGCAGTAGAATCTCAATTGTCCCTCGAGCATTTGCATTTGCGCAGATTTCTGTGGCATTTCCTCGATACTCGACAGCGCCCGGGTAAAATACCTTGAGGTATCGCAATTAGTATCGTAAAAAAGCATATGAAATCCAAGCATTTGGACTGCATGAGCGAAAATAATTCGAGAGCTGTTGTCCACAGAGTCTAATAAATCTAGCACAGAGGATATCGACGTTGAGAGACAAACTTCAGCGTTTTTCATGGCTTGAATTTCTCGAATAGAAATTGTCTCTATATCATTGTCTGTCAGCTTGACACTTATGCCCAGCTGTTGAATGTGTTTCTGCTTGGATTTTAGGCAGGAAACGATCGTTGTCTCGTGTGACATCGGGTATTTGTATTTAATATTGGTCCACATACGAAAGGCCTTGCATTTTGGGTCTTTGAGACCAATGTAGGCGTTCAGGGCAGATGTAATCATAGCGTCGGGGTACTTTGCATGGTAAAAATGCGTACTACTGAGACGGTAAAGTGCTGCACTCAGCGGATTCTCAGTCTTGATATAGCTCGAAGTTTCATTGAAGGCATTTAACTGCACTGTGCCCTCGGCCAGCAGTGAGTACAGATGAATTGCTTTGTCGTAGTTGGTTTTTTCATAGCGCACGCCAATGTTGTAGATGTAGGAGCCCGCCATGTGCCAGATTTTCATCCATCGATCGCAATTGACTCGATGCAAGTAGCTGATGTTTTGCAAGCACTGTTCCGCCAGTTTCACCACTCTTGTCGCCAAGTTTCGCGTCAATTCACCCGTATAGTATCTCGAAACTATGCAGAGAGCCTTTGATTTCAATAGAGCATCGTTATTCACGTCAAATTTTACCTGACACACGGATTTTTTGCAGTAACACTCGGACAACTCGATGCGGGAGAACATATTACTCTGATATTGAAGAATTTCAATAATTTTTATTAGTATCATGTCGTTGCTGATTGAATTTGTGTCCTTGAATTTCTCCCAATAGAATAAAATATGCTCCAGGATTTTTAATATCGAGTATGCGTTCCATTTCAGGGCATTTTCATATACATACTTGTTTGAGACTGCTTCGAGATTTATTTGATAAATTTTTATCTCCTCCAAGGTTGAGGTGGAAAAGTTGGAAAATAGCTGCATGAAAATCCGACAAAATTGGACGTAAAGTTTGAAGCAGTAGCAGCACTCTTTGTCGGTCTCAACGCACTTTTCAAATATTTTAAAGATCCGCTTTATCGTTGCATTGGCAAAATTTATGTTCTCGATGTTTATTGTCTGCTGCAATAATTGACTCACGACGAATAAAATTGAACGATAGGTAGAAAATTTATTTACAGATCCCAAAGATAGTTGCGAGGCCTCTAGGTGCTCTATCGCCATCTTTGTGTAGGTATCAATTTGCTCCTTGTTTCCGAGGTCTGTGAATTTTTCCAGATATGCCATGATCTTTGAGAGCAAATATTTGCAATCGTCCTCAAGAGAAACAGTTTGCAAATTTAATTCATATTTGATTAGTCTGTTTATTAGAATAAATTCACGACTATCCAACTTTCCATCAGACTTTGGAAAAAGCTTCTCAATCGTTGAATACCAGAGGCAGGAAAATTTTGCGCAGATTTTTCTCGATTCATTGTGAGCAGCATTGTGAAAAACCGAGCCGGGTAGGATATAATCACAGATTTTCATGGCTTTCTCGTAGAGCCGAGTGTCGATTAGGTAGCTGGCAATATGATAGGTGGCAGAGTAAAATTTAAGACAGTCTGAAATTGACGTCAATTTGGCACAAATGGCCTCACTGGCCTCGAATACATTGATAGCTTCCAATGCATTCTTATTTTTTTGTATTGTATGGCAAATATGCAATAGTAATTTCACTAGAGCCTTGTTTGATTCTACACAGGAGGAGCTCTCGATGACAACACTGTCCTGTAATAGAATTTTCATAAAAGAAATATATTTTTTTCTAATATATTATAATGTAATCTCACCGTAATTTCACTGGCAATATTTTGCAATTGACCGGATTGAATTGACGAGGTCCATTGTTTTAGTTTTCTCCGCAGGTCTTCCATGATGATGTACTACATATATTATAAACATAGAGGTTATGTCAACATCATATCACACAAAAACACGACACAGCTGCATCAGTGCGCTGCAGCCAGTGTACAATATATCTATGTCATATATGGACATATATGGACGCGATAGAAAAAAAAAAAAAAATATGTTGATGGATATCACAATATATGTATATAATACTGTGATGATCTGACAAAAGTATTTTATTTGTTTTCCATTAAAAACTTAGACATTGGAATGCGAATCTACATATGGGTGTTGGGCATAAAATGTAAAACTCTATATACTTATACAATATATATAAGTAATAATTTCTATTTATGAAATAAAATTGGGCATTAATATAGGTATTATATATAGCAGAGCCCCCAGAGAAATTAGAAAGAAAAAAAAAATCATTCGCGCGTATATAATAATATAATATACTTTTGAATTTGTGTTTTGTTTTGTTTTAAATTCTCTTTGTAAATAATTCAACATGCCTTCATGTACTTGAATAAAATTACTTACGTATTATTATTATTTACAAAATATACACACTATACGATTCAATTCCGATTTGATATTCAACTATATATATCCAAATAATTGAGGGACAAAATTCTGAATCTAATTATACATAGTAATACAGTGCATTTTCAAGTACAGTCGTGTGACATAATATTTATACTATCTACACATATACTCTCAAAAGTATTTCCAATCTCTCGGATTAGTTGATGCGGATAATGTATAACAGAATTTTGTGCTGCTTCAATTAGGCAACTAATATTAAATTATATCAATATTTTTATAATAATTGTACTTTTCGTTTCGTTTCTTCGTTTTACAAATAAATTATTCGATAAATTATTATGTGAAGGGAAGATAGAATGATTGATAAATATTAATTGTATTCTAATCGATGGAAAAAAAAAAAAAAAAACTTTGGTGATTGTATCTATCGATACAAAAATCTACAATGTTTATACGATCGATTTAGATAACACTCGAGCACAAAAAATATCAATTTCGTCATCATCATCATCATCATCATCATCATCATCATCATCATCATCATCATCATCATCATCATCATCATCATCATCATCAGTACAAAAATAATTATTTATTTGACTCAATTGGCGAGTGATTACTACTAACAGCACTTGCATCAGGTATGTGAGATGGACCAACCGAGTCACTGCTACTATTGTTCGTGCACAGTCGCTTGGAATCCTTGTGACTGCTGGAGCTGCTAGACTTTCTTTTATGACTGGAGCTCGAGCTGGAGCGAGATTTCGAGTCGGATCGTGAACTTTTCCGGTGATAATCCTTATGCCGATGGAAGCTTTTTTTATCTCTGTCTGAGCGTTCGTCATCCTTGGTGGAGGAGGAGGAGGAGGAGGAGGAGGACTTGCAGGACGACGAAGAAATGGATATTGTACGACCACCCCGATTGCTCGACTTGTCTGATGACGGGCTGTGTTTATTATGCCTGTGATCCTTTTCACGGTCGCGATCGCGCCGGCTGTCCTTGCGCTTGTAATCTCGCGAGTCCTTTTCACTGTGGTGTTTTTTAGATGTTTCACTCTTTGAGCGCTCTTTTGGCAATTTTTCATCCGTATGGCGCTTCCAACTCTCGGCATTGGAGGAAACAACTGTCGGCGCAATTACTTTCACAGTATTTGAATCATCGAATTTTTCCGGCAAATTTGACGGTGCCACATGCTTTATCCGCTCTTTGCTCTCCTCCTCTGCCATCTCAATGAGTGCCTTGACGGCATTCTCCGTCGCGCAGTCCAGTTTGGATGTGAATGCAGCAACAGTCGTGGTCTCTAGCAGTTGCTGGTATTCGGAAACCTTGTCGGAAAACGATGTTGTCAATGATGACGACGACGACGACGACGACGACGACGACGACGACGACAACGATGATGACGACAACGACGACAACAACGACGACGACGACGACGACGACAAGTCGATGCACTCTTTTTTAATTTTTTCCAATACCTCCTTGGAGGCTTCGGCAACCTCGCAGCGCAAAGACTGACAAACTTCTTCCACGTCTGCTTTTGATTTATAAACGGCAATTTCTAGAGCACGATCAACGACTTTTGTGGCGTAAACCTTGCCGGCAGACTGTCTCTGCGCCACAGTCTCATCATCGAGCACCAACTCTTTGATTATCTTAGTTGTTACATTGGAACACGGATTGACGTGAGCATCAATCTGCTTTGATTCATCTAGTTGCACTGGCGGAAGAATAGGTACTTTGGAATATTCAGTTTTATTCTCGGTGCCGCTGCAGTCTGATTTTGTCTTTTTGTCTTCAGACTTGTTGTTGTTGTTGTTGTTGTTGTTGTTGTTGTTGTTGTTGTTTTTGTTGTTGTTGTTTTTGTTGCCGCTGCTGCTGTTGCTGCTGCTGCTGCTGCTGCTGCTGCTGCTGCTGACCGAGTGGTGATGGTGATGGTGGTGATGGTCGTGGTGGTGGTGGTGGTGGTGGTGATCGTGGTGACGGTCTTTTTTTCTGTCCTGCTCCTCGCCGGATTTTCGCTTGACCGACATTGATTTATCGCGCTTGGCGGCCTTATTTTCAAAGGCCTTGGGATCACTGCGATTCTTTCTCTCGCTGTGTTCACGACTTGACTTGTGATCCTCGTCGTCCTTGCGCTTTCTCTCATGCTGATCAGACTTTTTCAAATTACCCTGGTACTCTGCAGCGCGTTCTTTTGCCTTTTTTTCCGCCATGTGCTGCCGATCGGCGTTCTCCTTTTGCTCGTCTACAAGCAGAACGGCGGCCGACAGGCTGTCAGTTTTCTCCTTAAAGTGACTTGAATTCTCCGGAATAGAGCGCCCAAGACGGACAATTGAGTTTGCCGCCACATCCGGATAGTATTGCTTTAATCTCACATGCCAGGCAACACTGGAGACCGCGGAGATTGTACGAAATTGATGGATAATATTGCGAGGTAAGAAATAAATGTCATTGTCGTAGAGATTAATTCGCGCGTAGCGTACACCCTGGCGCCGCAGCTGATTCAGCTTGGCATCCTCGATCCACTGCACACACTGCGAGATTGGTGGCTCGTGAAGGTCCAGCTGCAGCTTCTCCACTAGTTCGGGAAAGTCGCCCGCGTAAAAGGCCACCACGTCTTTTGTGATTCGATTAAATTCCGCCGGATGTCCGCCGTGAATTGCCTTGAGAACTCCTACAGCCGCTGTGGTCATTCGGTCGAGCCCGTGACCAACATGGTCGGCGTGAGCTCGCGTTCGATCCTCAAACATGTACTCTCGCGCTTCGCTCAGTCGCGGAAGGTACTGCAGGTTGCGCAATTCATTAATCCCCGTGCGACGACGCTTGCATGGACTCTTGTTCATGTCGGCCGTTGGTACCAATTGCTCGCCAGGCCTGATCCACAGAATTGGCCCGTCATTTGACTCTTGAGGTGTTTCCATTTTTACCACAGACATTGAACCCCACGGCATGGTCATCCGTAGAAATGGATTCTCCTCCAGGCGATTTAGAAGATCGGGAAAGTAGCCGCCTACCTCTTCGTGCACCGTGCCCACTAGGCTAATTTGATGCAATGGCCCGTATCTCACTGTGCCATTGCTATAGGATTTGTACACTTGTTCCTTGTACTGGTGCATTGTCGTAGTCTCAATGTCGCTGTTGCGACCAAGCACGCCGTTTTTCACCGTTAACGTGGGATAGTTGTAGGCCATGTGATCCAATAAATCTGGCAGATAGGCCGCAGCATTGTGTACAATTCCCATTACGTTGTAGGCATTACCATTCTCATCCTCGCCAAAGACTACTTTGAAGAACTCGTGGCTTAATTCGTCCAGTTGTTCCTTTGTTAGTGAGTCTATTTCATCCTGATACATGTGGACAACTGTGGCACCGCCGTTTGGATAGGTTTCAATGTGTATGTACTTTCTATACTTGAGCCCGGATAATTGGTCACGGTTAGTTGACGGTTTGTTTAAAATTT
This sequence comes from Macrocentrus cingulum, assembly GCA_002156465.1. Lineage (NCBI taxonomy): Eukaryota > Metazoa > Arthropoda > Insecta > Hymenoptera > Braconidae > Macrocentrus > Macrocentrus cingulum. The sequence continues at coordinate 3,093 of MVJL01007135.1, read as the reverse complement.
TATAGTTTTTCGTCTCGAGATTTAGGCGCAAATTTGCACTTGTGCTGGTCAACTGTGAAGATTCTTTTCGGTGGAGTTGCAGTAATGGAGCAGCACTTCGATCTCGTCGGCATTGCACGCCAATACTCGCGCGTTTTATCTTGCTGCGCTTGTAGCACCGAGAACACCGATGTGTTCGGTCACTGTGTTCGCGCGGACGCGCACTTTTTTTCTCGCACTGACAGTCGGCCTTGCACACGTGCGACTCAATTTTCACCCGATCCGGCGGCTCGTCCTTAATTTTTACCAATTGGACAACAATTGGACTCGGCGGGCAGAATGACAAAGTCGTGTCGTCATTATTATTACAACACTTGGCCGTGTCCATCGCCATGCTCGGTGTTTGTCGCATCGTATTGTTTGCGGTAAACGAGGTCGCTGATGAATCGGGACTGTGGGGGTTTGTCGAGTTTTGCACCGGGTAATCTGGACTTTTTGGACTTGGCACAGTATCCCCGCCGCTGCACTGCAGACTCTCGCCCAACTGAGGTGTCTTGCTCAAGACATTGCCGCACTCCTCCACGTGGTTTATTGGCGGCTCACCGTTGAATATGGTGTCGGCCTGATTATAAGTATGTGTGTGTGGAGATGTGTATATTAGATGGGGGAAAAATTAATTTTTTCATAATGATTATATACTCACGAGGACAGCTCCTCTTGGGGGTTCCTCCTTATTTACATTGGCCAACCCTGCAAAAATTGTACATATAATTAGAGATGTATATTGTGAATCGGTTGAAAGAAGAAAAAAAAAAAAATTCTTACCTTCAAAGTCTAGAGCAAGAGGAGAAATGGATGTGTTTGCGCCCTCAAGGCGACTTGATGGACCGGACATGATGCTTATGTGATTCTGATAACACACAGATAACTCTCAGCACATTTGTACATGTGTTGTCACAGTTTTTATATACAATCTTTGAAATGTTTTATGAAATTTGGAACTTGAGGTGTGTGTGTGTGTGTGTGTGTGTGTGTGTGTGTGTGTGTGTGTGTTGCCAGTGACGCCAAAGTTGTAATAAATCCGTGGGCGTCCCGCAGGGCGTCTTTAGCTTGTAACGATGAGCACCCCGCAGCTTTGCGTGTTGTCTTGATTTCCTTGTCAATCAATTTCCATATTAATTTTGATGAAATTAGTATGATTTTATTAACAAACAATGCTTTATCGTGGTACAACTACAATTTGCTCGACACGATCAGACACGACACGATGATTGTCGCACTCTCTCCGTGGATGCCATCTTGCGACTTTACACGGGCGCTCCAAAAACGTTTTAGTGCGCGCACGCGTAGTAATATTATACTAAACGCCCGTGCGTGATTGGTCGAGAACAAGAGAGAGCGAGAGAGAGAGAGAAAGAGAGAGAGAAATAAATAAAAATATTATTTAATAATTTTTTTTTTTTTTTTTCAAATTGTTTATTCTTTATTTTTCTTTACTAGCTAGGGTTATTCTAATGTTTTTTGTCATATTTAAAAATTAATATTTCCAAAAGCTTGTATTAAAATTAAAAACTAAAATTAAAAATTATAATAAATCGTGTGTGTTAATATTACAATATTAAACACAATATACAATTCAGTCTAAACGCGTCGTTTTTTTGTTCTCCATTTATTATATATATATATATATATATATTTTTTTTAATTAATCTATAATTTTTTATCGATATATCCAATTATATATAATCATCGATTTTTATGGAAAAAACAAACTCTATCGAAATAAACACAAACAAAACATTATAATATCATATTATGATGTTATAATTAGGGGAAAAAAGGTACGGAGAGTTTTAAATTGAAAAAATTGATGAATATGACCATCCATAATTATTAAATAATTTGTATGAATCGCGAATTTATAGTCATCAGGTTAGACCATTGATATTGTTACATTGATTGCTAAATTACCATTATCCGCAAAACGTCGTGCAATAGATGTATCAAAAACGAGGCAATCTGACGCTAGAATAGCACAGCAAACTCCTTCGTGAATTGACCGTGGCATTGCTTCCCACGTCAATCGTCGACGATTTCCATTCAGCTCCAATCTAGATAAAATTTTTTAATAATAATAAATAATAAATTTTTAAACTAATAAATTACCGGTATGAAAAATTTTCCGCTTGTTTTCTCGACCCAATCAGCTGGGCAATGGCAAAAAATTGCTGATGGCCATCGTACTTTTCTTGTTTCTCTAGAACCAGCATGAAATGATGGCCAAAACATGACTGCATCATGACCCAATCGACGGCGCCAGGAAGATTGATGTCTGTCGCAAGGAACACAATATCTTCACCTGGAAAATAAAACCCGGAAATGTGTGTAAAAAAATCCAGACAAAAACGATTGACCAAGCAGATGACAGAGAGAGAGAGAGAGAGAGACAGAGGCAGAGAAAGAGACGAGGAGACAAAAACCTTGAAGGGTGGTAATACTCTTGTGACTCATAACTAAATGAGGCATTACTTCTTCAAGTGATCCCTGCCACTTGCACGAGGCACCAGGACAAGGACAACTGTAAGGACGGAATTCACAAGCATCTTCGTGATCTGGTTTCTCTATGTGTACCATCGACACTGTACAGCCACTAGTCGAATATTTGCACGGGAACATGACATTACTTGCTACTTTTTCCATTGCGAGATTTCGAATATTACCTGATGGTGAAAAAAAGCGTAGGTATATTATTAATATAGCGTTGAAAGTAGATTGTTACCTAGTGGACCCCTGCATGTGGGACAGCAACTGAGCTTGGGCCTACAATTACTGCACACAAGATGACCACTCTGACACTGGAGAATTGGTGGCAAGACATATTCAAAGCAAACTGGACACTCAAACAGACTAGCCAGGTCGGTCGAGCTGCTGGAGGCTGATACGCCTGTGGATGATGTGCTGGCGACTCCTCGTCCGCGTTTTCCGCTGCTTATATTCAATTGAGACATGATTTTTCATGAAAATTCCCTCAAAACGTAATTCTTTATACTAGTTATAATCTGTAACGAAAGATAGAAAAAAAAAAAAAAAAAAAAAAAAAAAAAAAAAAAAAAA